>VMRK01000380.1:0-36876 GCA_016801395.1 Leptodermis oblonga
CCAAATCTTTCCTGACACCGAATCCACGGTTCTGAAACCCTTAGCTTCAAAGCTTTGGTTTTCCTAGCTTTTCTTCTTCTTCTTCTCTCCCTCCTTCTCCTTCTTCTTTTTATTCTTCTTTTCATTTCTAGTTTGGTTTGGGTTTTTGGCAGAATTTCGGTGAAGATATATGGCTAGGGGGGAGGTTCTATTTATGGGCAAAATGCCTAATGTGACAAACAAGTCCATTCTTATCTCAAAATTTATTTTTTTTCCTTTCCATTCCCGAATCGGTTTTACCCGATCGAGAACCGGTTATAACCGATTTGAATTGGTTTTCCCTATTTTGGAATCAGGGATACCCGATTGGTTATCCTTCCAATCGGTTTTACCCGCTTTCAAATCGGGTAAAACCATTTGGTGGTCGGTTAGATTTTTTCTTTACGTTTTAAAATTGGGTTTACCCATTTAGAAATTCGGTAGAACCTTATCGTGAAGCGGTGGAATCTGATTTACCCATTTTCGAATCGGTAAAACCGGTTCCTTATCTTTTAGAATCGGTTTTATCCTTTTTCAATTAGGTAAAACCGTTTAGCTTATCCATACAATTGGTTTTACCGGTTTTGAATCGGGTAAAACTGGTTGAAGGCTTTGGTCAATAGGTTTTACCCTTTTCAAATCGGGTAGAACCGATTGGTCCCCATAATTTTTATTTTTCCATTATTTTCTAATTTCTTTATTCTTATTACTTAATTACCTTATCATTTAAACATAATTCTAACCTTATCCTAATACAAGTAACCCTAAATAAGCATTAAAACTTCGTAATTCAAATAAATCATCTTATTGAATAGAATTCCTTAAAGAAAATCCTACAATTCCATGGCTATACATATGTTGAGAAATTACAATAATTTATAAATACAATCCTACGGCTGATCCTAGGGTAAAATTTATGAGATCTCACATTGAGGGTGCGCTAGGTACACATTCGCTCAAGGCCTAAAATATTATGGGGCACATATTTATATTTTTTTAACGTACATATATTTTTAAATTCACATAATTATGAAAAGAGTGAACAATCCAAAATATACCTATATATTTTTTATTGTGTTCAGTTTTGTACCTATATTTTTTTGTATCCAAGAATGTACCTATACTTGATGGAATCGGCATCATGTGTGTCCTACATGCCTTTTTGAGGGATATTTTTGTACTTTTACTGTTTATCTTCTCCCCCATTTTTTTTGCTTTGCTTATTCCAAAATTACTATTCTATCTTTTTCCCCAATTTCCTCCACCTTCGCCCACCTGTAAGCCATACCTTTAATCTTTCTTGAATTGTAGTCAATCTTAGATTGAGTAAATTTCAAAACCATGTTTAACCACCACCGTTCTTTCTGTGGGGCCAATAATCTCTCTGTTCCTGAGCTTAATCAAGGCTGCCAACGCAACTCCAGTATTCAGGAAAATAAACATTCTGGTAGAATCAACGAAAGGCACGGCATCTACTAATTCTTTCTTCGTCGCCTCATCCGCAATCCCATTTGAATTCTTCAATGCAAACACTACTCTGTCAATCGAAACGGGGTCACCGATTGGGCACATACGAGCCTGAGAATCTTATCAAGTAACCCTAATTCTTGACAAATTTTTAACCCTTTATAAAACGCATAAATGTTCCCTAAACTTGCGCCGGGTACGATTACCCAATCGGGAAATTCCTAATTAAACTGTTGCGAAATCTCTACAATGGTCGTCTTTTGCTGCCAGATTCTTTAGGAGAAAATCGTAGTCTACACACTTAAGGTTAGAGGCAAATTGAAACCGATTCACGAAATGGCTTGTGCGGACACCAAGAAGCTTCATATTGTTATTGTTGCAGGCTGCTGCCATGGCTGATTAATATTGAATTCTTGAATGGATAGAATAGTGATGTGGACCAAGATACACATGTGGATGAATTGCCAAGGAAAGTCTAATTACGCGGCGTAGCTCGTATGAACTCTTAACTTACCCGAAAAATCCAGTTAACAAAAATAAACCAACCTAAGCTAATTTACTCAAGAGTTTCGAACCAAGTAAGAAAAGAGGTGAAACATGTGATTTAAATTAGGTAGAGCAAATAACCTAATTAAGCTAAGTTTCATGCAATACATAAATCACAAGCATGCAAAATACATAAAGCAATAAAGGGAGAGTACTCAAACTAATAGTTTTAAGATCTGAATACTTTTTTTATTATGGTGGTTTCGACTGCCTATTTATAAGAAAAGGGACAGCCGAAATTCTACCCTAAAAGAAGTAGGAAAAGAATTAGAATTGGAAACCAATCAAGAGATTGATTTCCTTTACAATACCAAAACCTAAAAGAAGTGGTAATGGTAAAAAGAAAAAGGAAATTCGGTCACCTTAAGCTAATGGCAGCCGAAATTACAAGTAAACAAGAAAGAAAAGGAATTGGAAATCCTACTCCAGAAAGGAGATCAAGAAGGGATCCTTTTTGGAAACTAACAAACTAAGGGCAAAATAGGAAACATGCACAAACCCTTATTTCCCCCAAACCCTAACCCTTAATTTCGCAAACCCTAATGGAGTAGACCTTGCTTGTGGGCTTCTTGATGGGCTGGCCGAATTGGTTGATGTGGACTGGACTCCATGGACATTCGGCCTGTTGTTGACGGCGCATGGTGGAATGGTGTAGGGAGTTTCTGGAATCTCCCGGAATCATTTCGGAATCAAGATTCTTCAAGATTCTGCAAAATATGAAATTCAAGATTTTCAAGAAAATCAAGAACTTCAAGAAACGTTTCTTTAATGTCCAAGAACCTTCCGGCGTCTTCAAGAACTACAAGAAACAGCCTTCTCTTCATTGTGGAATGGGGAACTGCGCCTCTTCTTCAAGAATTGTAAGGAGAGTTGCAATTTGAACCTTTCCGGCTTTGTTATCCAAGGTGTTGGCTTCTACTATCAATTGTGCATCCTGTCGGCAAGCTTGTACAAGGTTGTTGAGAGTTTCTTGAACCTTCTTTGCTCTGCTTCTTGTCATTGGTCCAATGATATCTACAAGTGGATCCCTTTGATATGGACTTGGATCCTGAAGCATTGTTGGGCCTCGGTGTAGAACCCGAACCTCCTCAGCTTCTCTGGACTCATTTGTCTGTGGACTTATCGATGGACTTGGGATGCCCTCATCAAATAGGAAATTGGTAGGACAAGTTTTGAAACCTTTAAGTAAATTGTATTATATATGGATCTAAAATAAAACTTATAATTAATGCAGTGGATTGAGGATCGGAGAAAGAGCAGGGTGGGTTGGGAGCCTGCCACCCTTCATGTCAATGGAGGGCTAGACACTAGAGATCAAAGAGACATTCCGGCGAAGGTTTCCTAAATTTTTGGAAAGAGACAAAAATGCCCTTAACAAAATTGGTCTGTTAGTGACATAACGTAGCCATTTAACAGAGTGACCCAAAAGATGCAAAAATTAAAATATGGTGACTATGGAAACAATTAAAAAAATATGGTGACTAAAACGTGAACTTTTGTAAAGTAAGGTGATCAAAATTTCAATTCACCCCCAAATAGAAGAGGAAAATAAAATAATTAAATTTTATATAACAACATTATGAAATTTTTTAAAAATATATTGTCTGTTGATAAGGAAAAAATTAAAATAATAATTATTGAAACAGAGTTATTAGAGTTTTTTTTTTTTTTTTGGAGAACAATCGATTAAGTGGTCGGGCACCCTTTATTTGAGAACAAGAAAGTGTGTACAAAGAAAAGATGGGGACATAATGACCTTACCTCTGTTAAAAATAACAAAAACTCTAGGAAGCTAGAGAGCTCCCTTACAAAAGATGCCTTACTAGCCGTTGCCTGGCAAGCGAGTGAGTCTGCCATTGTGTTGCCCTCTCTGTAAATGTGATAAACCCCAATGTGTGCTTCTAACAATCTCCCAATCTATCGCAGTATCATGGAATCAGCTCAGGGAACCTTAAATACTCGCCGGGCAATCTGAACCAGTGCAAGAGAATCTGACTCTACCTCCATACCCATCAAACCAACCTTAGCGCACTCCTGCAGTCCCAGCAAGAGGGCCTTAGCCTCAACCTCAAAATTTATGCCCAAAAAAATCGAGCCTTCTACCAAAACTGTGCCATAACCATCCCTTATCACATAGCCTACCTTGATATAGCTCGAATTCCCTAGAGCTGACCCATCCACATTCAATTTCCACCTAGCTGTAGGAGGAGACCATGATATGACCCTAGCAACCAGACTTACAGCAGGGTTGAGGAATGGGAGGAAGCCTGCCCGAACCAATCTCCATCTTGATCTATGTTACCCTGAATTAGAAAGGCTTGGAAAATAGTCAAGATTAAGATCCAGATATCTCTCCATAAACAATTCGGAGTGGATGATAGTCCCTAAAAAAATCACCTGTTTCGTGCCTTCCATACTACCCAAACCCAAAGGGAGAGGAGAAGATGTATTAGTTCCTTGCGTATCGCAGGGCCCTCCTGCCATATCCAAAGCTCCGTGAGCCTATAAAAAATGAGAGGTTCTCAGACTGGGACATCTAAACACTAAGAGAACTCCCCCCATAACATCTTTTCCACCCAACAATCCAAGAAAATGTGATGTACTGATTACGCATAGTTATAGAAAAGGCATTGGGATGCAAGCTGAAACCCAAATCCTGTCAGAATGTCATCCAGGGGAAGTAAGCAATTCCTAAGGTGCCAGATAAAAAGTGCTACCTTGGGGGGAACCCAGGATCCCCAGACTAAACCTCCCGAGACTAGTCTATGCTTAACTAGCCTTAATAAGTCATATATATTGTCCTGACCGAGAAGTCCCCTCTTGTTGATGGCTTCCAAATCAAGCGATCATCTGTATCTTCAAATACCAGGTCCTGCTCCAGTTTGAGCACCCACTCCGCCAGTAGGCTATTCCGGATAGAAGGAAAGTACTGATTCACATTATCTCTAAATTCTCTGACCGAGATGGTTGGGAAAGGAAGCTCATCACCTAACCAATGATCCGTGAGGACCCCTTCCCGCAGCCAATTCTCATTCCAAAAGCTACTTTCCTCATTTCCAATTAGCACCCTGGCGTGTCGCTAGAGAACCTCTTCCACCAGGGAGATGTTGCGCCAAGTATCTGAATTGCGAAACCTGTTTAGGAGGGACCACATAAATCTTGACCACATGGAACCCCCTACTTGCAACTTTCACCAAAGCTTCCTAGAGAAACTATCCATAATTGTACCCATTCTTCTCACTTCCAGCCCATTCTCCTGTACCAAACAAGACAAAAACTCCCAATATCGCCATTTTTTCCTATTCCCATGTTCATCTAAGCCCAAAAGAAACCGGCAAAGAGGCTTTCAAAGACCACATGCTTTAGCTCCTCCAGACTAACAAGGTGGAGGATGTCAGAATTGTTCTCTGGAGTCAAAATAGGGTCGAGAATTTTAAGGAACAAATATGTGGCCTCACCATCTAGGTCCTCACTCTCTGCAGCTAGTATGTGAGCGAAAAATACCTCTCCCTCTCTCCCAATTGCTTCTGGGTCATCTAGCCATTTCCTGCAGCATTTCTAATTTTATAAATCTCCTGATGTACATGCATAGTCATCACCGATTTTTGGACAAAATGTGGTGTTAGAATCCCCCAACCTGAGCCGCTTAATACTCGATTTATGCTTCCAAAAAATCTCTTCCTCAGTCTGTCTCTGAATCAAATCCAACCTTGCCTGCCTCAAGAGGGGCTTTGAGTGGGGCGAGGGGGATTAATCAAATTCGGCCTCCAGCTAAGCTACATGTGCCTTCGCCTCTCTCACATTCTGATGAACATCTCCAAACATGGACCAATTCCAGTTTTTAAGACAGCTTTTCAATATTCTAAGTTTCAGAGAGAAAATCCACGCATCACATATCCCTTAATCGGTATCTCCCAGTTCTGTTTCACTACCTCCATAAAATTTGTCCTACAAATCCACATCTCTTAAAACTATAAAAACCTCGGAACCGAGGAAAGACCTATTTTCACACACAAAAGGAGAGGAGCATGGTCTGAGTTAGTGCGATTAAGTATCTGCACTGTGCTCCCCCAGAACTGATGCCACCAGAGATCGTTGGCCAAAGCTCTATTCAACATCTTCCACACGTGGCCATTATGTCGAACCTCTGTCCAAGTGAAAATACCCCCCACCGTAAGGACATCCTACAGGCCTGCTTCCTATACAAACTCTTGAAATCCTCCATCTATCCTGGATCCAGAGAGGATCTCCCTATATATTCATCTACTGACAGGGTCACATTAAAACACCCATAAGAAGTTGGGGGCCCTGCCTTAGCCCCCGAAGGTCATTCCAAAGCCTTTCCCTTTCCAATCTTTATGGCGTGCGTACACAAAATAAGCCACCTAAGGAACAGGCAGCTGGGGGTGCGCCACTGTCAGTTTCATATACTGCTCATTATTCTCTAACACATTCAGGGAATAAGCCTCCTTCCAGAAGACCCAGATATTACCCGATTGGTTAGAGACTCCATATTAAAACCAAACAGGAATTTAAAAGTGTCCAAATCATCAAAAATCATCGGCTCAATTAAATCTAGCAAAGAAACTTTATGTAAAACTACCAATTACCGAACCCTGTTCTAAGAGGGTCGGTTTTGAATACCACGGACATTCCAGACAAGTATATTGCAATTCATCAGGTACAAAATTTTGGGGCATGATATACTGACCTTGTTGCAATGGCCTTAGGGAGATGGACATAGGGACAAGCTTTCTAGACTTCGCTGGGAGAGCTAGCTTATTTGGTTGGGGCAGGACCGACCTCAGTTGGCTTTGGAATATGCTGAGTTCTTCTGACACGAGCTTCTGAGGGGGCGGGGGAACCCGACGCCTATTTTTCTCCATCTGAGTGGGTGCCTATTAGATGTTCTGTGTAGTACCTGGGGGGGGGGGAAAGAGGAGGATCTAGTTTCTATAAAGAGACTCTATCCGATAAAGTGTGTATCAATATGTTCTGTGTAGTACCTGGGGGAGGCTGGGCTTGGCTGGGATAGGCGCAATGGGCGAGGGGCTTGGGGTTGGGTCTGGCGTGGTGGGCGCTGGGCCTGGGATTGGGAAGTGGTCGAGGAGCTTGGGGCTAGGATTGGCGCGGTGGGCGCAGGCTTTGGGGCTAGGATTGGTGCAACGATTTGGGCTTGTGGCGGCAGCTAGCGCAGTGGGCGCAGGGCTTGGGGTGGGGATTGGTGCAGTGGGTACAAGGCTTAGGGCGGTAGCTAGTGCAGTAGGCTCAGGAACTGGGGAGGGGTTTGGCGTAGATGGTGCGGAGCTAAGGGAGGAGTTGGCGCAGGAGTTGGGCGAGAGACTAGCGCTGGCTGTGATAAGGCTGTTGCAAGGGCTGGGACCAGAGCTAGCTTAGTGGGCGCTTAGATGATGGCGAGAGGGACTTGTAATTGGGGGTTTGGTGGCTGTGAGGGGAGGAGACGGCCAGTTCTCTGCCTGCGATGGGGCTACTGGGTCAGCGGGGATGGTGAGTTTTTCATAGGCATTGTGGTTGTTGCCTTCAGCTTGATTCTTTGTTTCCCAAGGGACCATCAAAGTGACCGGGGTGTCCAGAATTTACAGTGGGGTGGTCGTCGGTTGGCTAGTTCGAGAGGGTGTTTGGGTGCCTTAAATTGGGGGTTCACCACATAGCAGTCAGATTCATAGTGTCCCACCTTTGTTGCAGGCTCTACAGTACTTTAGAATAAACTCGTAGTTGATTGGGATCCATTTATGATGGGTCTTGGAACCTAGACGAATCTCCCTAGGAGTCTTTCAGAAGGTCTACCTCAGCATAGATACGAATAACTGATGGGCGTGAGTGGGCCTTTATAGTTTCGTCGATTTTCAAGAATTTGTCAACATGGTTTCCGATTGCAATCAAAGATTCTTCATTGTAGTAAATCAACGGGACATGCTGGAGGGAGAACCACAGGGGAGCAATGGAGGGTTCAGATTTCATGTTAAACAGCGGCGTCAGTTTCAATGCCCACATAGGAAAGTTGTCGAAATTCCAAAGGGCCTTCATCCAACATTGCTGGTAGTCGGTCTCCAAGTTGAATCGGATGAGGACATGGCAGTGATCCATCAGACCAAGCTCGTACTTGTCCTTGAATCCGTCCTTTTTAAATGCTTTTTTGAGATCCTTCATAGACGACCTGCCTTTAGAGAACTTTCTAACCAAAGCAAGTTTGAACGGCTCTGTCATTTTCTCGATATCCTTATCGGAGTAAAGAAGGGCTGGCTCGCCAAGGTATTCTATCACCGGGGAAAGGTTTTGTGCTGGCTTGGGAGTGGAGAAGAGAGCCGTGAACATGGGGATGACCTCGGGAGGAGGCGCCTCTATGGTTGCGGCGGTGAAGGGGACCGTGCTGCAGTAGGAGTGTGTGACGAGAAGGAGTCTGAGAAAGGTGCTTAGATCCATAGACGTAATTGGTGTGGGCAATGAATATGTGCATAAAAGTCTCTTGACCTTCCCTCTCCAGCCTCCCACACTGCCTTGATGGGTAATCAAATATGGTACATGTGTTTGTTGTAGGAGTGGAGAGAGGAACTAGAGTTAAATCAATATACATAAAATAAACGGTATAGTTTCTTAAATCAAATATGAATTATTTAAAAAAAAAATTAGATGCAGTATTAACTGATAAGAAATAAACTGACTTTATATTTCTTATATTTTCGTTATTGAAATATGATGTACTTCATTGATTAAAATGTTTGATAATACAGTCCAACAATCATTATTTTTTAATCAAATAATTCTAAAAATCAATTTTTGTTGTAAACATGCTATTAATTAAATTAGGTATGTGCAACATTAGAAGTGATAATTATTGGCTATAGTGATATTTATTGGCTAACCAAATAATTAATATTGCCTAACTAATTGTTTTCCAAAAAAAGAAAAAGAAAAATGAAGTGATATTTATATATATGACAACAATTATTTATAGCCAATAAAATAATTGACACTCCCTAATTAATGTCTACTAAAAAATGGTAGTGATTATCTGATATGCTATCCTTATCCAAAATATTGAAGTTGATTGATCAATATTGCTTCAGTTTATGCAAGGATGATGCATGTCTCTTTGGGTGATTAGACAAAAAGTGAGTATTATTGTTAATTGTGTAATTTCACAAGTACATATTATCACCCTTTAATTGATGAGAGTCTTATGTTAGATAGTCTGATGGTCCAACAATGATACTTCTACAACTGAATTTGGTACACGTGGTTTTTTTATGAGTAAATGATACATTAAATGATAAAATGCATACGTTTGTATTTTTTACTATAGACGATACTTATGGCCCTAAAATCGGTATTCTCACCATATGCGATACTTATTGTCTTACAATAATACATCAGTAGTTAAAAGAGACATATGAGAATCTACTTTAATATGCTATACATAATAAGCGAAACTTAATACGCGATACATTAGAAGTTAAATTCAATACGCAATACATCAGCTGTTAAGAGCAATACATCAGATGTTAAACTCAATACATGATACATTATATGTTACATAAATACATGTGTTTTTATAATATACCAATGATATGTTTTATAATAAATCGATACTCGCACAGTTGGATGATTTGACCGATCAATTACAATTTTTTGTCAAACTTTGTTGGTAGTTGATCACAAGAATTGTCATTAAATAATTACCGTTTTATAAAACACTTGGTGCAATCCACATTGTGGTGCATAGATGGCTCAAATGTAATGACTGTAGTAAGGTGGTGTCCCTAATGTGGCGTATTCAGGTGTCCAAACATAGGTTAAATGTCGATGCCCCAGTGTGGGATATATTATTAACTTTCATTTCGGAGTCTCAAAAAAAAAAAAAAAAAAAATACTACATCTGATCCAAAATAAATGGCATTTAAGACTTTTTTTCCCACAGATTAAGGAATCCATTTAAACTATTAGAAAATATCTAACTATTGTAATTTATTACTACTAGAAGTGTTGAAGTTGTAATTCAATTAATAATCTTTTAAACTAAACATATATACTACTTGAGTATGTGAGATAATCAATAACTCTTAGTTGGATAAGTTAAGGCAATTAAAATTATTCAAAAATTAATTTTTAGTCGTCGGATCGGTTTTACCTGATTAGAGTTCGGTTAAAACCGCTCCAATCGATTTTACCCGATTGCTTGATCGGTTAAAACTGCTCCAAATGGTTTTACCCATTTTGGAATTGGTTTTAACGGGTTTTCTTGAGCATGGATCAGTTTTACCCACCCCTAGATCGGTCAAAACCGATTGTGCCCCGAAAACTTCATATTCAAGTTCTTAGCTTTGGGTTTTGATCAAATCATTCACAAAACTTGTTTTACTTTGATTCCTTTTGCTCAAAATCAATCGTACAACACTTAGAAAACATTCCTATCAATCTCACTTAAACAATGTTAAAACAGAAAGATTTAGATCAAAATTTCTTAAGAAAACTAAAAATTTCCGTTTCCCATTTTCATGCATCTTTTATGTAATTCCTAAGCAAAACATGTTACCTTAATGTTCTAGAAACTCCCTAGCACAAAATCCACATTGTGGAATCTAAATTCCTGCTCCAAACTCCTTCCTTTCCTAGCTTTCCTTCTTCTTCTTTCTTCCTTTCCTTTCTTTCCTTTCTCCTTCTTTTTGGTTTGAACTTTTGTGAATTGCATGGAGTTATGGGGCTAGAAGGGTCCTTGGTAAACCTTTGGTCTCAAATCCTAAGTTTTCAGTGATAATCAAACAAATGTGACAAAGGGATTTAACAGTTTGCTTGAGCTAAAAGTGCAGGAAATAAAGGTCTTGAAACCGAGCTCGACAGGCCATCGACGTCGACACTAAATCCAGAACTATCGAATTCAAGCAGTCGACAAGTGTACAAACTTGAACTCAAACCCAGAAACTGTTGAGTCCCAGTATTGACAGGTTCTCGAACTCGAAGGTTTCCCAGAAAGGTTCGACATCGAGCTAGTTGATAGGCAGCTGATAGTAGTCAAGTTCTCTGGTTAGAAATCCTGAAATAAAATTGAAATATCGAGCTCGAACGTCGACAGGCACTCGACGTCGAAGATAGTAGAAATGAAGAATGCGCCAAATGCATTAGTCACAAGTCGCGCCAAATGAAGTAGCCGTTGCAGCCAAAAATTCAAATAGTATGAAGCTTCAAGCTCAAACCCGGTCTCGAACCTGAAAAGCTGAAATAGAGAAAGTGACTTTCTCAATGGGAAAACAGAACGTATTTCAAAAGATCAACTCTTCTCTATAAATACAAGCTTTTGAAGACTTTCAAGACATCTCATTTTATGTCAATCTCTCTAATTGTTAAAGCAAAAATGAACTCTCACTTTCAAGTTATCTTTTCAAGTTTGTAATAGTTAGCTAGTTTCTAGCATTATTTTCTTGCTAAATTGCTGGGGTCAAGTATTGGACTCTTTCAATGTGATTGAAAGAGTTCAAGCATTGGAGAATTATCATAAAGATCAACTTTAGTTTGAGTAAGCTAGTGGGAGATCTTTTGGGATAATTTTGTAACGTTTGGAGATTCACCTTTAAGGATCTCAAGAGTTAGTAGAAACCAAGTTGTGTTTGGGAAGGTGGATATAGGCTTTCCTTGAGAAATAAAAGTTGAACCACATTAAAGTCTTGTTTTTTCTTTTTGATTTTCAAACTCTCACATTTCACAAAAATTGTTTAACTGGTTTGAAAGAAAATTTTATTACCAACCCAATTCACCCCTCCCTTCTTTGGTTGGATAGTTTAGTTTTGACTTCATTAATATTAGAGCAAGGACCTCATCAAAGGCTAATTATCTTGAGGTAGCTCCATGGATTCAAAAGCAACTCCCTTTAATGAAGGAAACTCCACCACTAGGCCTCCACTTTGTTTGTGGAACCAACTTTAGTGGTTAGAAGGATCGGATGAAGACTTTCTTAATTTCATTGGATTATGAACTATGGTGTATTGTTGATAAATGTAATATACCTGTCCTCATCACTAATAGTGATGGAACCACTAGAGATAAACTAAGGAGTGAGCTAACGGATGATGATAAGAAAATCTTTCTTTAAATGCAAAGGCCTTGAATGTTCTCTATAATGCCTTGAACATTCAAGAGCCAAGTAGCATTAAGGGATGTAAGAATGCTCAAGCCCTTTGGCAAAAACACCAAGAGTACCATGAGGCTAGTGCTAGTATTCAAGAGGAAAGAAAGTCTATCATTGTCTCTCAATATGAAGCATTTAAAATGGAAATAGGTGAAACCATTGATAGTATGTTTTGTAGATTCAATGGTCTTGTCAAAGATCTTGAAGTTCATAACAAAACTTACCCACTCAATAAAATGAATCAAAAGATTCTACATGGTCTCACTAAAGAGTACAACACTAGAGATCTAGTAACGGAAACTTCAAAGGATTTGAAGACACTCCCTCTTGAAGAGCTCATGTCGATGCTCAAAATTCAAAAGTTGAGGTCTTTTGATGGAGTTAGCTCTAAAGGAAAGAATCTTGCACTCAAATCTTCTAAGAGTGAAAGTGAAGAAGAAATTGGAGGAAGCAATGAGGAAATCTCTATCGATGAGATGAACCTCTTAGCTAAGAACTTCAAAAAGTTTTTCAAAAAAAACAATTTTCAAAAGGGTAAAACTTATGAGAAGAAGAGAGGTGGTTCTAGGTGTCATGAATGTAAACAAATTGGTCATATCATTAGTGAATATCCAAAGAAGAAGAAAGATGATGCGAACCCCTGATTCCCAACGCCTTTGGAAACGAAGAACTCTACGCGGAATGTGCCAAGGAAAGTCTGAATACAAGGCATTGCTCTTAAACCCTAGAATCCTTACGCTTGGATTCGGCAGACTACTAACTTACAAAGTAAATTAAACACGCAATTCGAACCAAGTGGAGTAAACTAGAATTCGAAACAAAGCTTGGATTAATAGATAGAGCAATTATCTATTAGCCTATAGTTTCTTGACTTTTAGCAATTAACAAGCATGCAAATTACTTAAACCCAAAATAAAGGAGTGATTAAAGAAGTATAAATTCTAACTTAATCAATAATCAACTGAAAATTAATGAGGAATTCGGCTGCCCTTATATAGGGGAGGGATGGCCGAATTTCTATCCTAAAATAACTAGGAAAAGGTAGTGAAATTGGAAACCAATCAAATCCTAAAGAAACTATGATTGATTAAAAGGAAATTTCGGCTGCAAGGTTTAAGGTGCTGGCCGAAAATACAAGAAATAAAAAGGAAATAAAGAAGTAAAAACAAATCACAAAAAGGTTTCAAGAAGGTAAACCTTTTTGGAAACTACCTACAAATCAGCCCAAGTTGTAACAAACTTGTAACAACCCTAACTAACTTGTAACAAACTTTGAGTAGAATTAGGAAACATGCACAAATCCTAATCCTTCCCTAACCTAAGCTTCCAAGGGGCGTGTGGGCTGTCTTCTTGTGGGCTTGGTCTGGCCGAAATTGGTGAGATAGACTTCAAGGTGGTTTTGGCCCATTTTGAGGTGGCGCATGGTGGAGATGATGTGGGGAGGTTCTAGAATCTCCCGGAATCATTTCGGAATGTCAAAAATCAAGAACTTCAACATTCTTCAAGATTTTCAAGATTCTTCAAGATTCAGCAAACCGTGAAATTCAAGATTTTCAAGAAAATCAAGAACTTCAAGAAATGCCCTTTCCTGCAGCTGGATTGATTAGTAGGCGCCATTTCCTCTGTGATGGAGAGTAAAGTGACGCTTTTATCCTTCCTTCTATTCTCTTCAAGGGAGTTTGTGTCTGTAACGAGCTGGGCTTCTGTAGCACTCCTTTGAACAAGGTTTTCAAGATTTAATCTGAGCTTCCTTGTCCTTTTTCGGGTCATAGGCCCAACTATGTCAACGAACGGATCTCTTTGTATGGGCTCAGGTCCTAGAGCATTGGCGGGCCTCTATGGAGCACACGAACCTCTTATGCACTTTCTGAGTCCTCATTGCTTGAACTGGGATCCTCTGTGTACTGACTTGGCGTAGGGCTGGGGATGCCCTCAACATTCCCTCCCGGTTGGAAAGGATTCGACCTCAAATCAAGATCCTGGTCAAAATTAAACGAAGACAAGTCAGCAACATTAAAAGATGCAGTAACGCTATACTCACCTGGCAGATCCAGTTTGTAGGCGTTATTCCCTATCTTTGAAATAACTTGAAAAGGCCCATCGCCTCTGGGGTGGAGTTTAGTCCTCCGGGCTGCTGGAAACCTTTCCTTCCTCATGTGAACCCAAACACACTCTCCTGGTTCAAAGCTCACAGCCTTGCGACTTCGATTTGCATCTGAAGCAGACTTGGCATTTTTCCTCTCAAAGTTCTCACGAACCCTTTGATGAATTCTTCTGACGGTGTCTGCTTTCTATTCGCCATCCAGACTTGTTTGATCCTTCAAGGGCAGTGGCAGTAAATCCATGACCGTCAACGGATTAAAGCCATAGGCAGCTTCAAAGGGCGAAAATCCAGTTGATGAATGCTTAGAGCGATTGTAGGCAAATTCAGCAATTGGCAAGACCTGTTCCCAACCTGCAATATTACTTTTAATCAGTGCCCTTAACAAATTCCCTACTGTTCGGTTGGTCACCTCAGTTTGACCATCCGTTTGTGGATAACTATTAGTATAAAATAACAATTTAGTGCCTAGTCTAGACCACAATGTTTTCCAAAAATAACTCAAAAATTTAACATCCCTATCCGAGACGATTGTGCATGGGATTCCATGTAGCCGAACCACTCCACTAAAGAACAGTTCAGAAACGTGTCTGGTATCATCTGTTTTCTGCAAGGAATCAAGTGAGCCATTTTAGACAATCTGTCCACCACGACAAAAATTGAGTCATTACCTCGCTGTGTCCTCGGCAACCCTAAAATAAAATCCATAGAGATGTCAGTCCAAGGAACAGTTGGAATAGGCAAAGGTGTATAAAGACCATGAGGTTTGGAAGTAGATTTTGCTTTTAAACAGTTAATGCAACGTGACCAAATAGTTTCTACATCCTTTCGCATTTTAGGCCAGTAAAAGTGTTCCTTTAACATGTCAAGTGTTTTAGTTACACCAAAGTGACCCATTAGCCCCCCATTATGTGCTTCACGCACCAGCAGTTCCCTATATGAACTACGTGGGATGCATAACTTATTGTTCTTATATAAAAAACCATTCCGCTTAAAGAACTTTTGAAATGCACCATTTTCGCATGCTTCATACAATGTAGAAAAATCAAGATCAGAAGCATACAATTCCTTTAGATATGAAAACCCTATAGATGCATGATCAAGAATAGCAAGGGATTCATACCTGCGTGACAGAGCATCAGCTACCATATTATCTTTTCCCTTTTTATACTTAATAATATAAGGAAAAGTTTCAATAAAAGCAACCCATTTAGCATGACGCCTGTTCAACTTACCCTGTCCCTTAAGGTGTTTAAGGGACTCGTGATCTGAATGGACAATAAAACTCCTTGGCCATCAAGTAGTGCTGCCAAGTTTGTAATGCCCTTACCACGGCGTAGAGCTCCTTATCATATGTCGGATATTTTAAGGCAGCTCCCTTGCGTTTCTCACTAAAGTAGGCAATAGGTTTTCCTTCCTGCATCACACATTAGTTCAAAAACTCTATCAAAATCAGAATATCATCAAAATAAACCACAACAAATTTCCCTATAAACTTCCTAAGCACATGATTCATTAATCGCATGAAAGTACTAGGTGCATTTGTGAGGCCGAGCGGCATAACTAAGCACTCATACAAACCAAATTTAGTTTTAAAAGCAGTTTTTCATTCATCTCCTTCTTTCATTCTTATTTGATGATAGCCTTGTGTTAGATCTATTTTCGTGTAAATAGTAAAGCCATATAAATCTTCTAGCATATCATCAAGCCTAAGGATATGATGCCTATACTTAATGGTGATTTTATTAACAGCTCTACAATCCATGCACATTCTCCAAGTACCAACAAGAATAACAGGTACTGCACAAGGGCTTAAAGATTCCCTTACCTGACCATTACCTAAAAGTTTGTCAACCTGACGTTGCAGCTCCTTTATTTCCTCTGGATTTGCATTGTACGCTGGGCGGTTAGGAATTGATGAGCTAGGCACAAAGTCAATCTGATGCTCAATTCCATGAAGAGGGGGCACTATTGTCGGCAGCTCTTCAAGAAACACATCTTCATATTCCTGCAAAAGAAACTTGACTTCCATAGGGAGATCCCTAAGGACATCGTCAAGGTTAGTGGAATCATCCTTAGCAATAAGTACAAAGATACAACCATTTCCCCTTAACACTTGTGCGACTTCCCCCACTGTGGCAAAAAGGCCACTACTAGTGTCTTTTTCTGAAGGCTTATCAGAGTTCGCCTTACTACTACCCTTTACAATTTGTTTACCCTTTCCCTTGTCTTGTCGCTTTTCAGCTGCCCAGGCGGTGATCGTTGTCTTCTTCTTCTGAGATGTACTCACCATCCTGCCCTAATAGTACTTTTTCTGATGTTAGGACTATCCCGCATGTAATGCCTGCGGCCAGAACACCTATGGCAAGTGCTCTGCGAAATGCTCTGCCTGGGGGTGCTTGGCATTTTAGCTGCTGAAGAAGAAAAGGTGGTTGGGGCAGATTGAATAGCTTTACGTTCAGGGTTGAACGGCTTCTTAGCGGGTGTTGGCGTGTACACCGGATTCTTTCTCCAAGTAGTAGGGGCGCTGGCTGGCGTCCTAACTGGTGGAACCGTCTTCAGGTATTCTTCCATCACCCTGGCCTTGTGTAGCATATCCGTCAAACTAGTAGCATTCTGCAATTCTACCGCTAAAGCTATCCCTTTATTAAGCCCACTAAGAAAACGTGCCATGCTTGTGGCATCGTCTTCTATTACATTGACCCTAATCTTAGCCATCTCTAATTTCTTATAATAAGCATCGACAGACAAAGGACCCTGTACAAGAGTGTGTAACTTCCTATACAATTCTCTAAAATAATACGCAGGTACAAAAGTCTTGCGCATCACTGTCGTCAAATCAAACCATGAAATAGGTGGCGCACGTGCACGCATAGGCCTGGTATTGCGCCTCTAGTCCAACTCCTGATTCCACCAAACGAGTGCATATTCGGTGAAATTGACCACCGCGAGTGGAGCCTTCTTGTGTTTGGGAATCGAGTGAAGCTCAAAAATTCGCTCCATCTTGATCTCCCAGTCTAAGTATTCTTCGGGGTCTGTACCTCCACTGAAAGAAGGCACAGATGTCTTCAGTTGACTTAGACCTTCAAAGGGCTTTGTATCAGTGCCAGCCCGTGGGGTGTGGATGTCTTCCTCTTCCTCGAACCGATCCTGCTGGGCGGCCCTTATCTCATCGACCTCGCCCTTGAGGTCTGCGAATTGATTGGTTAAATTTGCAATGACAGCCATGAGTTGCGCATTCGTAACTAGGGGCGCTTCTCATCCTGACATACCTAGTAACCAAGAAAGATCCCTGCTAAGAACAAGTAAAACTAAACAGAGTAACCTTACTCCCTTGTCCCCCTAGAATGGCCCTCCTAAAAACTACACACAACCCTGTGTATTGCTCTTAGGGATGGCAACCCTTATGTGCTGGATCACTCAGCCTTTTACCTCAGTCCTGTATACTAAATTAATTTCACAAAATCCTGGGCAAAGGTAACAAGCAAGCAAGCAATCACACAAAGAACAAACTATATAGGAAAGTAGTCAAAAATCTTTCGGAAAAAAGAACTTGGTTCGATTTTCAGTTGGAAAAACACTTTCCGAAAAAGAAATTTTGATAGTATAGCTTAAATAAGAAGTACACCAAAAGGAACTTTCAGGGAGAAACCCTCAAAGTTCAGAGATAATGGCAGTGCACGAAGACAAAATTCAAGCTATAATTCAGAGTAAATGTTCAAGTCGAACGAAAAGATAGCAAGCTAAAGAAGCAGGGAAATTCAATTGACGAAGCAAGAATAATTAGCATGTTTGAAACAAATCAGGAAAGACCTAACTATCCCAAGAAGTGATCACCCTACCCAACGGGTAATGAAGAAACCAATTCCAACCAATTATTCAAGTGTTCGAAAAAAAATTCCAAGTAATTGCCACAAAGATACAAAAAGTGCAATTTTATCACCTCCCAATCCAAATATGCGATTTAGAACTTTAGACAGCACGACGATACAGTTTCAGGAATTCAATATTTTCAAGAATTCAAAACAAGGTAGGCATGCAGATATATCACAAATTGCAAAACAAGGTGAGTGGCTTAACTTAAACCGCCAAAGTTCACCGAATTCAATAAAATTGCAAATAGTGAGAGGTGTGTAAAACAGTCCAATAAAGAGCAATTTCAGCAACAAAAAGTGTCAATTATCCTTTAATTGCAACCGAAAACAGTACTAGTTGGATCCACAAAGGCAATTGCAAAAACAGTACCAAAAGTGAGCAAAAGAGCCCTAGCTTTAAAACCCTAAAACCGCTTTTCCCAAATTATAAAAAAAATCGATTTTAACCCTTTTCTTTTCGCAAATTCTTTTTCCTTTTTCAATCCATAATTTTGACTTTACTAGAAAAGCAATATGATCAAAATCAAAAGTTTATTTAAGAAAAACAGAAAAAATTTTCTCAAAAAGGAGCGTTCTTTTCCACAAATTCATTAATTAAAGTAGAATAAAGGAAGAGAAAACACCTGATGATTCAACTGAGTTACTTCAGTCTCCCCTGGTCGAGCAAACAGCCCTGGCACTCTGATACCAATTGATGCAAACCCCTGATTCCCAACGCCTATGGAAACCAAGAACTCTACGCGGAATGTGCCAAGGAAAGTCTGAATGCAAGACACTGCTCTTAAACCCTAGAATCCTTACCCTTGGATTCGGCAGACTACTAACTTACAAAGTAAATTAAACACGCAATTTGAACCAAGTCGAGTCAACTAGAATTCAAAACAAAGCTTGGATTAATAGATAGAGCAATTATCTATTAGCCTATAGTTTCTTGACTTTTAGCAATTAACAAATTACTTAAGCCCAAAATAAAGGAGTGATTAAAGAAGTATAAATTCTAACTTAATCAATAATCAACTAAAAATTAATAAGGAATTCGGCTGCCCTTATATAGGGAAGGGATGGCCGAATTTCTATCCTAAAACAACTAGGAAAAGGTAGTGAAATTGGAAACCAATCAAGAGATTGGTTTCTTACAAGAATCAAATCCTAAAGGAACTAGGATTGATTAAAAGGAAATTTCAGTTGCAAGGTTTAAGGTGCTGGCCGAAAGTACAAGAAATAAAAAGGAAATAAAGAAGTAAAAACAAATCACAAAAAGATTTCAAGAAGGTAAACCTTTTTGGAAACTACCTACAAATCAGCCCAAGTTGTAACAAACTTGTAACAACCCTAACTAACTTGTAATAGACTTTGAGTAGAATTAGGAAACATGCACAAATCCTAATCCTTCCCTAACCTAAGCTTCCAAGTGGCGTATGGGCTGTCTTCTTGTGGGCTTGGTCTGGCCGAAATTGGTGAGATGGACTTCAAGGTGGTTTTGGCCCATTTTGAGGTGGCGCATGGTGGAGATGATGTAGGGAGGTTCTGGAATCTCCCGGAATCATTTCGGAATGTCAAAAATCAAGAACTTCAAGATTCTTTAAGATTTTCAAGATTCAGCAAGCCGTGAAATTCAAGATTTTCAAGAAAATCAAGAACTTCAAGAAATGCCCTTTCCTTCAGCTGGATTGATTAGTATGCGCCATTTCCTCTGTGATGGAGAGTAAAGTGATGCTTTTATCCTTCCTTCTAATCTCTTCAAGGGCATTTGTGTCTGTAACGAGCTGGGCTTCTGTAGCACTCCTTTGAACAAGGTTTTCAAGATCTAATCTAAGCTTCCTTGTGCTTCTTTGGGTCATAGGCCCAACTATGTTAACGAACGGATCTCTTTGATATGGGCTCAGGTCCTGGAGCATTGGTGGGTCTCTATGGAGCACACGAACCTCTGCTGCACTTTCCGAGTCCTCATTGCTTGAACTGGGATCCTCTGTGTACTGACTTGGCGTAGGGCTGGGAATGCCCTCATCAAAAGAGTTTCAAAAGAAAAAGGGTAAGAAGCAAACATTCATAGCCAAAACTTGGGACAAGGCCAACTCTGATGTTGAAGATTCAAGTGATGAAGATGAGGCTCAAATGTGCTTCATGTTTGAACCGCCGTAGAAAGTATTTTCTACGGCGGTTCTCGGTTGAACCGCCGTAGAAAAGTAGTTTTTGGAGCCAATTCCCGCGCTACGCATGAATTTTCTATTTTTATATCATTTTCTAAACCCTAAACCCTACTCCCTATTAAGTTTTTTTTCCCAATTTTCATAAATTAACCGCGGTGACGCTTAAGATTGAAATAGAGAGTGAAGCGCCACCCTTTTCCTGGATTTTCGCCTTGACATTCTCAATTGGGTCGCAGGATTCGACCTCGAGGATGATGGTCTTCCCCGTCAGAGTTTTCACGTAAACCTCCATTTTTTTTCAAAATACGTTATATATATATATATATATATATATATATAAGACTTAATTATAAAAGTTGTCTTCAATTCTTCGAATGAAAACATTTTATTTATGTAGTGGAAATTTACAAGAGATAGAGAGCAGAGAGGAGAGAGTTGGATGATGTGCAAGAGGGGAAAGGAGAAAAGAGGAAGATGTTTATATATATATATATATATATTTTTATATATATATATATGTATGTAAGGTAATGAAATCCAATAACTATTTAATTTTTTTTCGGCCACTTAACTAATATTAACTAATTTTTATATTACTATACGTACCTAATGCATTTGTGGATTTGATTTTTTTATCCCGTTCGCCCAAGTCGAAAAAGTAGAAATTTTAGGGAAGATAATGAAGCTTATTACTTTATCGACTCTTACATGTACATTTACGAAATTTATAATTTTTATCTTTGACCTATAATTATTGTACGTGTGTAGTAGCACGCGAAATTTAAATGCAAATGGTACAAGAGGGGAAAGAAGAAAATAGGAAGATGTTTATATATATATATATATATATATATATGTATGTAAGGTAATGAAATCCAGTATATAAGTATTTAATTTTTTATTCGGCCACTTAACCAATATTAGTTTTTATATTACCATACGTACCTAATGCATTTGTGGATTTGATTATTTTATCCCGTTCGCCCAAGTCGAAAAAGTAGAAATTTTAGGGAACATAATGAAGCTTATTACTTTATCGTCTCTTACATGTAAATTTACAAAATTTATTAATTTTTATATTTGACCTATAATTATTGTGTAATAGCACGAGAAATTTAAATGCAAATATATGGTTCAATGGAAAATTTGAAATTTAATTATGAAATGGTTCATAAAAGTCGAGATTGTGTACATAATTAATAAATATACACAATCTGGGTATGTATTATTATATTTACAAAATTGTGGGCTTAGTTTTTCTAAAATGGAAAAAAAAAATTTAATATTAAAATATGCCCGCGCGGGAATTGTCTCCAATTTTTTCCCCTATGCTAAACCGAGAAAAACGAGGAGACCATTCAACGGCGGTTGGCGGTTGAACCGCCGTTGAACCGACGAGCCGGTCCAAATTAAAGTTCAAATTTTTTGAACTTCCTTTCCTCCCTCATTCTCTTCCCCTCTTCTCCCTTTTTTTCCCCTGCATTTCCCCTGTTTCCCGAACCCTTCTCCCCGCGGCTGTTCGGCTTCTTCGCCGCTTCTACCGTCGCCGGCGAGCTCGTTCACCTTTCGATCAACCCGTCGGCTGCAGCAAGGCCGATTGTTCGGCTGGACCATCACAGCCGATTCTTCGCCGCTTCCCCGCTTGCATTTCTCCATTTCCACCCTCCTATACTTCGGGCTTGGTTGTAGGAGTGCACACAAAAGGTTATCCACCTTCTATGCTTCCATTTTAAAACTTTTGCAATGTGACCTTACATTTTGTAAATGCTTCCCATTGCACTAGGGTTTTTTGGGTTGATATTTATGGTTGATTTCGGTTTTAATCCTTGTGATGAATGATTGGAATGCCTTTGGATTTATTGATTGATTGTTGCATTGGTTTGGTTGTTGATTTAGTGTTCCTCCTTTAGTGATAATGAGGAAAATGCTTTGTTGTTGATTCCGCTATTTGGAATTTAATCTTTATAGGGTTCTTTCTTTGGGGATCCCTTGTTTCAATGTCTTCAAAGCCCCTTATATGTTGAAAGTAAAGATATCTTTGCATGAATGTGAAGCATTTTTTTATTGCACAAGCACTAAGTACCTTTAGGGAAGGAGAGTATTTTTTAGGAGTGAAGTACTAACCCAAGAAGCTTTGACCTTCCTCACTAAATTTTGGTTTTATTCCTTTAGTAGAAATTAATGATTGTTCTCATTAGTTGTTGGTTGTGAAATGTGAAGTACTTTATCAATGGTACCCTTTATAAGTCCACTTTTTTGGCCCTCATTTGGTTTAATTTGGATAATGGTAATTGTGTATTGCAAATATCACTATCTCCTCTTAGCTTTCCCTTATCTTTGTTTCAAAAGCGTGAAATATGCTTTGTGAGGGTTCTCCTTGATGAAGGGGATTTTTTTTCATGAATGTAGAGTTTGAAATATCACTTCTCCTTAATTGTTTGATCTTTTGCGATGTATGGTTTCTTCTTTAGTGGAAAGGAGGGTAATGCTTTGTGGTTGAGTTGAAGGTGTGCTCCCTTGGTTGTATGTCATGAATGCAACTAATATATTGAAAGTGAGGCTATCTTTGCATCAATGTAATGCTTCTTTATTGCGAAATCACAAAGTATTTCTATTGCTTTAGGGAAGGAGAGTATTTTTTTGGATTGAAGTACTCCTCCTTGAATCTTTTACATTCCTCACTAAATTTTGGCTTTTTCCTTTATTAGAAATGAATGATTGTTCTCATTAGTTGTTGGTTGTGAAATGTGAAGTACTTTATCAATGGTACCCTTTATAAGTCCACTTTTTTGGCCCTCATTTGGTTTAATTTGGATAATGGTAATTGTGTATTTTTAGGAGTGAATTTTGCGAATGTACATTGCCTTTTTTTTCACATTACAAGCATTCTTGTATTTGACATTAAAGCTTTTTTTTAATTGCATATATGTTATATTAAATTCTCTTTCTATGTACATGAAGTTTAAGGTACTTTCAATGGCCCGAAAAAGAAAAAGCAATACGGAGCATAGTGATGAGGGTAATGGCAATGGAGATGGTTCTTCTACTACATCTAGAAGAGGTAGAGGGCCCACAAATTGCAATGATCTATTGGAAATGCGAACGAAGGGGAAAACTCTTGACATTTCTTTTGATTCCGAGCTCGAGCCTAAAAAGTATCATTCAAGGTGGATTACCTTTGTGGCATTCACGGCCCGGAGCAAAGTGGACATAATGGAATATGCATCGTGGCCCAAAGTTCCCGAGGAGATCAAGAAGAGAGTGGATGGAAATACGGGTATTTTCTTTAAATATAATGCATTGTTTGTTTCTTCTTTCATACAAATGAACCCAAATTTACCTAAATTTTTACTTCTAATTTTCACTGTAGGCATTATTTGTTTTTGAGTCAACCGAAGAACTCGAAACAAAGTGGATTTCTTATGCCGGTAAACGGTGGAAAGATTGGAAATCCTTTTTAGGGAGATATGTACATGGTGACTTGAAGGGTAAGGACCCATGCTTGGAATATAAATATCTCCCTAGGGAGACATGGATTAAGTTCAAGGCTAGCCGCGAGACAGAAGAATGGCAGGTATATTTTTTGAAATTGATTTCCTTCTTCTTTTTGGATATTTATTAATTGCTCAGTTTATGGATAATAATTTTTCATTATATTTTTCTATAGGCAATTCGTGGAAAAGCGCAAAAGAATGCCACTTTAAATGCTTTCTACCATAATTTATCTCGCGGTGGCTACCGACTGCTAAAGAAGCAGTTGCATGACGAGGCGGTGATTGCATTCGGGAAGAAGCCTTCAGAGGACGGTCAGTCCGAAGAAGAAGGCGAAGATTCTTATTCAGGGCCAGGCCGTCATCTACTATGGAGGCAGGCCCACACAAACAAGAAAGGGGAATACTTCACGCCGGAGGCTGGACGTGTTGGGATGGAAATTGTAAGTTTTGCATCTCTACATTTTCTTATGGTTCAGTTCTTTAAGCTAAGCATATATTTAAAACTATATTTAATTGATCTATTTACATTTCATATTTTTGGCAAAACGTTTAGGACAATCTATGTTCCCGCGAGTCACAAGGGGAGAAAGTTGCAGAGGGTAGGAATGACATTCTTGTCATTGCAACGGGAAAGACCGATCACCCCAGTCGGTATCGAGGCCATTCTACCAGGGCACACATCACAGAGGTTTTCCCAAAAACAAGGCCGTCGCTGAAAGATGAACTAGATGTAACTAAGCGACAGCTTCAGAAAACCACTGCCCAGCTAGATGAATGTCAAACACAACTGAAGATGATGGTTGGGTTTATCTGTGGTCAGATGGGGACTGACTATGATACAGTCAGAGACACTGTCATCAATAGGGCCAAAGCTCAGAGCGTGCCCAGAGACCTCCGGAATGGGCCCAGAGATGTTTGAGGTTATGGTAGCCCTGTTTCCCCTGCGAGCCCTGTTCTCCTCTTATCCCTACACGTTTGCCTGAGTTGGAGATGCTACATGTTTCACCTACGGACCCGATCACCGCCTCTGACGGGGGTTCTTTAGGCGAATACAAGGTACTTAAAATACATTTATGTCTTTCATTTTTCTATAGAGTATCACTGCTATATATTCTTCTTGGGTAGACTTTTATTTTTTCTATTTTTCTTTAAAATCTTTTTATTATTTATGTTCTTTGCATATGTATTCAAGTATTAAAACACTTTATATTTTTTTTAAAAATGAAGTTTATATTTTCCTTTTAAAAATATAATACTGCAATTAAAAAAACTATCAATTTTTTTAATATATTAAACATCTTTCTTTTATTTTTATTTTACAATAATGAAATTTTACATTTATATTTTGGTTTTTATCTAATTAATAAATTTGAATGTATAATTTCATTCAATGGATTGTCACTTCTAATTAAAGACGCTTGAATTTGGTTTCATGATTACACTTGCTTTGTAATAGTTGATTAATGTTCATTCGCTTGCCTATTATCTCAGGACGGGTGTGAATGTCACCTGTTCATCTCTGAGGATACGCAAAAGCGGCGTAAGCTTGTGGCCAAGGGAAATATTTATAAGCAAAGAAAGCATCACGGCCGCGAGGTTAGGAAAGGGTGCGCGAGGGTCACAATTAAAATTTCCTATGATGACTTTGCCCCGCTACCATTTCCTGAGGAAGAGGCTGCCACTGTGGGAATGGCCAGATCCTTTTTCGTGGAATGGCCTATACAGTTGATTGAAATTATTCAGCCGGATCCGGTAACACAGGTATATTCTTTCATTTATTTGTGAATTACTTAATACCGTTTTGTATATTTAATGTTATTTCAAATGATGTTAGGTGGATAAAAGTGCCCAAAAGAAAAAAGCCCGGATGAATGATATGGATGATATAAAATCTCCTTCGGCGACGGTTCCGACTGAGATGTCATCCTCATCGACATCTGATCCATTGCAAGAGTTGCAGCTCCGAATGGAGAAAGATTCGGACTTCAATGGCTTCTTCTTTCAAATGACAAGAGAAGTCATAGGTGTGGAGCACCCTATTGCGATGGATCGACAGGATGTCGTAGAATTATTGACCAGAGAAAGCCAGGTCTCAAACTGTTTGATGCAGTTGTTCACCCAGTGAGTTTCACTTAATTTTATAACCTATTTCTGATTATTGTTATATATAGTATGCATTCCATGTGCCTAGACTAACCAATGAAGCCCTTTTTGTAAATTCTTTAGAGGTTTACATGAGTTAGTTGAAAGGAATGGGAGAAAAGGGATAGGTTTCCTCTCGGCTGATCATGTCACACCAATAGGAAATACACATGAAGATAGGGTTTACTACATTGCGCGAAACTTGAAGGATCGGAATAAAGAAATGTATCTGGTGCCTTATCTTCAGGGGTAAGTGACACTGTAAGCGCTTCTCTAATATTTAGGAAACACTGATTTAAAGATCTGACGTCATTAAATTTTTCGTTTGCAGTGAACATTGGATGCTAATAGCCATTAGACCAGTAGAAAATGTTGTCTACTGGCTTGATTCTTTACAAAATCCACAGAAAGAAGAGGCGGTGGTGCTTATAGACGAGTGAGTTATATATATTAACAACTGTTAGAATGCCTATATAAATTTCTAATGCCAATCATATATATATATCCATATGTTGCTAATTATTTTCGTTCCGCTTTCATTTTTATAGGGTGATGTTTAACTATCAAGCTTTCTTAGGATTGCCCAGAAATGTGCATATGCAACCTTCGTGGATAGTAGTTAAGGTAAAATTGGTTCTTATTAAATTTTTTACTCAACGTTGTGTTGTATACAATTAGGTGTTTTAATTAAATCCGTGAGTCTAGTAGCCTAAGTTAGTAGTGTTAGTCAATTAATTTATTAGTTAGTCACGTTATTTATTGAGGTATTTGATTTATGCATGCAATCCGTGAGTCCAGTACTGTAGGTTAGTTAATATATGCATGCAATTGCCTTTTCGATCAGTAGAAATTAGCTTTGTCCTAGTTATTTAATTAATTAGATTAATATGAATGAAGTTATATGAATATTAAATTTTTTACTCAACGTTGTGTTGTATACAATTAATTGTATGATCTTCTAACTCGTATATTAATATTCATTAGCATAAAAAGCAAACGAGCAATTGGGAGTGTGGGTACTATGTAATGCACTACATGTACCAAATAGCAATGAAATCATCCACATTGGCACTTGAAAAGGTAAATATTTCTCATAACTTACTTAATTGACTGTATTTCATTTTGCTACTCGGTTACTTTTTAATTTCAAAAACTCTGTTGCAGCACTTCAAGCTCGACCGCACTCCATTAAGCAATGTGGATATAGATGCAGTGCGAAAAATATGCGCTAGTTATATTTTGGAGCATTAGCCGTAGTTGAAGGATACTAATTAACCTTGTTCATATTAGAGTTGTACAAATATTTTTGGATATGCCCCTGTTGTTCATATTAGAGTTGTACAAATATAAAAGCGATTTCAATTTGTATATTGGTGATATTTGTATTAAATTTCAAGTTTTAGCAGCAGGTTTTGGTTTAAACCAGGTTTTAGCAGCAGGTTTTTAATGCTTTTAATGCGGTTCGGGTGTAAAAAGTGGACACTTTCTACTGCGGTTCAAGGTTGAACCGCAGTAGAAAGTGTAGGCTTTCTACTGCGGTTCAAGGTTGAACCGCAATAGAAAGTCTACACTTTCTACGGCGGTTCAACCTTGAACCGCTGTAGAAAGTCCGCTAACTTACAACGGCTGCCAGATAGATGGCGGTTCAAAAAGGCCAATAACCGCCGTTAAAAGCCCTCAAAAACCGCAATTAAAATCCCTTTTTGTAGTAGTGACAAGTGGATCCCTTTGATATGGACTTGGATCCTGAAGCATTGTTGGGCCTTGGTGTAGAACCCGAATCTCCTCAGCTTCTCTGGGCTCACTTGTCTGTGGACTTGTCGATGGACTTGGGATGCCCTCATCATCCCCTCCCGGTTGAAAAGGATTTGACCTCAAATCTTCATCCTGTTCATAAGTAAACGGAGACAATTCAACAACATTAAATGAAGTACTAACACTATACTCACCTGGAAAATCAAGCTTGTAAGCATTAGGCCCCATCTTGGACACGATTTGAAAAGGCCCATCGCCCCGGAAATTGTTCCTTCCTCATGTGAACCCAAACTCAGTCTCCTGGTTCAAAGTTCACAGCCTTGCGCCATTGGTTTGCATGGGTGGCGGCTCTGGCGTAGCTTTTCTCAAGGTTTGACCAAACCTTGGCATGCAGGCGTTTGACGGTGTCAGCCTTCTGGGCGCCGCCTAGATTAACCTGTTCCTTTAGCGGCAAAGGGATTAGATCTATAACCGTCAAAGGAGTTAAACCGTAGGCAACTTCGAATGGACAGAACCCTGTTGAGGAGTGCTTGGTGCGGTTGTAGGTAAACTTTGCAACCGGTAAGATTTCTTCCCAACGTTTGAGATTTTCTGTATTAAAGCCCGAAGTAGATTGCCAACGGTGCAGTTGGTGACTTTCGTCTAACCATCTGTCTAGGGATGACTTGTAGTTTTGTGCCGATGCGTGACCACAAAGTCTTCCAAAAGTAACTCAGAAATTTGACGTCACGATTAAAAACAATAGTGCATGGAATACCATGAAGCCGAACTATCCCCTCAAAGAACAAGTCCGCAACATGTTTGGCATCATCTGATTTCCTGCAGGAAATAAAGTGAGCCATTTTAGAAAAATGATCGACTACGCAAATAAGGAGTCATTACCTCTTTGCGTCCTCGGAAGACCTAGAATAAAATCCATTGAAATGTCAGTCCAAGGTAAAGAAGGGATAGGTAAAGGCGTGTAAAGTCCATGAGGCTTAGATGTAGATTTAGCTTTTAAACAATTAATGCAACGAGTGCAAACATGCTGTACATCTTTTCGCATATATGAGGCCAATAAAAATGTTCCTGTAACACATCAAGTGTCTTATGTACACCAAAATGACCCATAAGTCCCCCATTGTGAGCTTCACGAACCAGTAATTTCCTAGTAGAACTACGAGGGATGCATAACCTATGTTCCCTAAACAAGAAACCATCATGTCTATAATACTTATGGAATGCACCAGATTCACATGCTTTATATAAAGTAGCAAAGTCAATATCAGAAGCATACAAATCCTTTAGATATGCAAATCCTAAGATCTAAAATAGCCAAAATTTCATACCTGTGAGATAGAGCGTCAGCAACCAAATTATCTTTCCCTTTCTTTATATTTAATAATGTAAAGAAAAGTTTCAATAAAATTAACCCATTTAGCATGACGTCTATTTAACTTACTCTGTCCCTTTAAGTGTTTAAGGGACTCGTGATCACTGTGAACAACAAATTCCTTGGCCATTAAATAATGTGACCAAGTCTCGAAAGCACGGACCACTGGATAGAGCTCCTTATCGTAAATTGGATAATTTAAGGCAGCTCCCTTCAACTTCTTACTGAAATAGGCGATTGGCTTACCTTCCTGCATTAAAACTGCTCCAATTCCTATACCTGATGCATCACACATTAGTTCAAAGACTTTATCAAAACAGGTAATGCTAAAACAGATGCATGAGTGAGATCATGCTTAAGAACCGTAAAGGCATTTTCCTGAGCTTGCCCCCATACGAATGGAACATTCTTCTTGCACAAATCGTTCAGAGGTGCTGCTTTGGTGGAAAAGTCCTTCACAAACCGTTGGTAAAATCCAGCCAAACCGTGGAAAGACCTTACCTGTGCGGCCGAGGTTGGTGTAGGCCACTCCCTAATGGCTTTCACCTTGGCGTCGTCAACTTTGACACCAGCTTTAGAGACCACAAAACCGAGAAACACAACTTCCTCAGCACAGAAAGTACATTTCTTCACATTGGCATACAATTTATTAGCACGTAATTCAATTAATACCAAGCGAATATGTTCTACATGTGATTTTATGTCTCTGGAATAAATTATGATATCATCAAAATAAACCACAACAAACTTCCCTATGAACTTTCTAAGCACATGATTCATTAATCGCATAAAAGTACTAGGTGCATTTGTTAGGCCGAAGGGCATTACTAACCACTCATACAAACCAAACTTAGTTTTAAAAGCAATTTTCCATTCATCCCCCTCCCTCATGCGAATTTGATGATAGCCTTGTATAAGATCTATTTTAGTGTAAATTGTTGAGCCATACAAGTCCTCTAACATGTCATCAAGCCTAGGGATAGGATGCCTATACTTGATTGTTATCTTATTAACATCTCTACAATCAACACACATTTTCCATTTACCATCTTTCTTAGGGACAAGAGTTACATGTACAGCACAAGGACTAAGTGATTCCCTTACCTGACCATTAGCCAAAAGCTTGTCGATCTGCTTCTGCAATTCGTTTGTTTCCTTTGGATTTGCTTTGTAGGTAGGTCAATTTGGAATAGATGTGCCAGGTATGAGGTCGATTTGATGTTCAATCCCACGCAGAGGTGGCAATCCCTGTGGCAGCTCTCCTGGAAAGACATCGTTGTATTCCTGCAACAAATAATCAACTTCTATAGGAATATCCCGAGGGATATCGTCAGGGTTAGCACAAGTATCTTTATATACTAAAACTAGTACACAACCTTTGTTACCTAACACCTGTTCTATTTCCCCCACTGTAGCGAAAAAGCTACTTCTTACTTATTCCTTATTAGGCTTATCAGAGTTCGCCTTACTACCCATTACAAGTTCTTTCCCTTTTCTCTTATCTAGGCACTTTCCAGCTTCCCATTTGGTGAGGGCGTCCTTCATTCGGATTGCTTCTGAACGCACTTCATTAGGTGGCATAGGTAGGAACGTGTGGATCTTGCCCTCCTGGCAGACCGAGTAAGTGTTGGCGACCCCATCATGAGTTGCCTTAAAGTCGAAGAGCCATGGGCTCCGAGCAGAATGTGACAAGCCTCCATTGGCAGAACATCACATAAAACAGTGGATTCAAACTTCCCGATAGCGTATGGTACGCTTACCTTATTTGTGACTCGGTAGCCATCTGAGCTGTCGAGCCATTGGAGCCGATAAGGACGTGGATGATTGAGTATGGGGAGCTTCAGCTTTTCGACCATATATTCACTGGCCACATTTGTGCAACTCCCTCCATCAATGACCAGAACACACAACTTCCCATTGACCTTAGTCCTAGCGTGGAAGATGTTTGTCCGTTGAGACGTATCCTAGACAGCAGCTGTAGTCAAGGTGCGAGTAACCAAGTTCTGATTAGGATCTTCTTCGATGAACTCAAATTGCTCTACCGGTGCAGACTTAGGGCTGTCAGTTAACTCCGACAAGGGGTTAACGGTTTGTTCCTCTTCATCCTCTTCGAAAATGTACTCACCATCTTGCCCCAATAAGACCTTTCGGATGTTAGGACAATCGCGCATGTAGTGGCCACGGCCTGAGCATTTGTGGCATGTGACATTGCTAATGGATTGCCGAGGTGTTGATGGCGTTCTGGATTGGGATGAGGACGGGGTGGTGGCGGGGACTATAGCCTTCCGTTCTGACGTAAATGGCTTCTTAGCGGGTGGTGAGTAAACCGGATTCTTTCTCCAAGCCGGTGAGGCGCTGGTAGGCATCCCGTGGGGTGAAACTATCTTCAGGTATTCCTCCATGACCCGAGCTTTGTGCAACATGTCCGTCAAAGTTGTTGCATTCTGAAGTTCAACGGCTAAAGCTATACCCCTGTTTAGGCCATTAAGAAAACGAGCCATTGAAGCAGCCTCGTCTTCCTGTACATTTGCCCTAATTTTGGCCATCTCTAACTTTCTATAGTATGCGTCTACATATAAAGGTCCTTGTACAAGAGTATGTAATTTCCTATACAATTCTCTAAAATAATAATCAGGAACAAAAGTTCTACGCATGGAAGTAGTCAAATCATACCAAGTTAGAGACAGAGCATGGGCCCGCATGGGACACGTATTCCTTCGTTGGTCCATCTCTTGATTCCACCAGACCAGGGCACAGTCCGTGAAATGTACCATCGTGAGTGGGACCTTCTTTTGTTCTGGGATCGCATGAAGCTTGAAGATGCGCTCCACTTCATCTCCCAGTCTAGGTAATCCTCCGAATTTGTACCACCGGCGAAGGTTGGAACAGTCGTTTTGCATTGACTGAGACCCTCGAAAGGCTTGTCAACGACATTGTTGTCATTGGCAGGAGTGTCCTCCTCTGACTCCGTACGCCTTTGTTCTCGTTCGGCACGCATGTCAGCAACCTTCTCCTTGAGAGTAGCAAATCGCGCAGAGAGTTGAGCTATCGCAGCCAGTATTTGCTCACTTCCCAGAGGGACAGAAGCACCTCCTGACATCGGATAGAGGTGAAAATCTGTCTACTAAGAACAAGGAAAAATGAGTAGTAACCTTACCCCCTTGTTCCCCAAGTGTATCCCACCTAACAGCTACACACAAACCAGTGTTTCATTCTAGGGTTGCGCCCTTATAGTATGTTCACTCAAGCCTTTTTCCACTCTACCTCACGGTATTGACAAATGTATAAGGCAAACAGCAATTCATACACAGCAATAATACTTAAGGAAAAAAAGCACAAATTTTTGAAAAATAGATACTTGGTTCTATTTTGGAGTTGAAAAATCTTTTCGCAAACGATATTTGTAAGATAGTTCAGATAAGACGTACACAACAAGGAAATTTCGGGGTGAAGCCCTCAAATTTCAGAAAAGATGGGTGTGCACGATGACAAAATCCAAACTATAATTCAAGAGTAAACATTCAGGTAGCTTGAAAAGATACAACTAGCAGTTGAAAGCAGGGTAATTCAAGAATTGAACAGAATCAAGAAATAAGCAGAGTTGAACAACTTTAAGAAAGTCCTAAAACTAACCAAAGAAGAGATCACCAACCCTTTAGGTAATCAAAGAGACCAATCCAAGCAAATTATCAATTCTTTAAATATGCAGATAACCCAATTACGAATTTTAAACCCCCAAGTGGCGGAAAAAAGAACACCAATTTTGCGATTTTAAGAACAAAAAACCCTAGGGTTAGCAAAGTTTTCAAGTTTGACTCACTAACCAATTCCCAAAGATAATTTCAGCAGCCAAGGATTCTAAACTAAGAATTCAATATATTTTCAAGAATTCAAAACAAGGTATCCAACTAGCGTAGGCAAATCACAAAGTGCAGATAAGGTGAGCTGCTTAACATCAGCCGCAAAAACTCACCAACTTGGACAAAAATAGCACAAGAGGAGTATAAAATAGTCACAAAAATCCAGCAATTTAGATGCAAAACAGCAGCACTAAAAGTGTCTCTCAAACCGTAGTGGTGCCAAGCAAAGGCGACTAAAGATTCAACAAAACCGAAACCGTAAGCAAAAGCTAAAAACCCGAACCCAATTATTATTATTATTATTTTTTTTGAAGTTCAGAATTTAATTTTGAAATTTCAGCCAGGGATATGCGATTTTAAAGAAGGAGAAGAAAAAAAAAAATTTCCCCCCACAGATGCGTAATTTCCCACAATTTCGAAAAGAAAAGCAAGAAGTAGGAAAAAGAAAACACCTTATAAAGATTTGGTTGTGTTACTTCAACCTCCTCCAACCACGAAACAAGCCCAAGCTCTTATACCAATTGATGTGGACCAAGGTACACATGCGGATGAATTGCCAAGGAAAGTCTGATTACGCGGTGTAGCTCGTATGAACTCTTAATTTACCCGAAAAATCCAGTTAACAAAAATAAACCAACCTAAGCTAATTTACTCAAGGGATTCGAACCAAGTACGAAAAGAGGTGAAACATGCGATTTTAATTAGGTAGAGCAAATAACCTAATTAAGCTAAGTTTCATGCAATATATAAATCACAAGCATGCAAAATACATAAAGCAATAAAGGGAGAGTCGACAAGCTAATAGTTTTAAGATCTGAATACTTTTTTTATTATGGTGGTTTCGACTGCCTATTTATAAGAAAAGGGACAGTCGAAATTCTACCCTAAAAGAATTAGGAAAAGAATTAGAATTGGAAACCAATCAAGAGATTGATGTCCTTTACAATACCAAAATCTGAAAGAAGTGGGTAATGGTAAAAAGGAAATCCAGTCTCCTTAAGCTAATGGCAGCCGAAATTACAAGTAAAAACAAGAAAGAAAAGGAATTGGAAATCCTACTCCAAAAAGGAGATCAAGAAGGGATCCGCTTTGGAAACTAACAAACTAAGGGCAAAATAGAGAACATGCACAAACCCTTATTTTCCCCAAACCCTAACCCTTAATTTCGCAAACCCTACTGGAGTAGACCTTGCGTGTGGGCTTCTTGATGGGCTGGCCGAATTGGTTGATGTGGACTGGACTCCATGGACATTCGGCCTGTTGTTGACGGCGCATGGTGGAATGGTGTAGGGAGTTTCTGGAATCTCCCGGAATCATTTCGGAATCAAGATTCTTCAAGATTCTGCAAAATATGAAATTCAAGATTTTCAAGAAAATCAAGAACTTCAAGAAACGTTTCTTTAATGTCCAAGAACCTTCCGGCGTCTTCAAGAACTACAAGAAACAGCCTTCTCTTCATTGTGGAATGGGGAACTGCGCCTCTTCTTCAAGAATTGTAAGGAGAGTGCAATTTGAACCTTTCCGGCTTTGTTATCCAAGTGTTGGCTTCTACTATCAATTGTGCATCCTGTCGGCAAGCTTGTACAAGTTGTTGAGAGTTTCTTGAACCTTCTTTGCTCTTGCTTCTTGTCATTGGTCCAATGATATCTACAAGTGGATCCCTTTGATATGGACTTGGATCCTGAAGCATTGTTGGGCCCGGTGTAGAACCCGAACCTCCTCAGCTTCTCTGGACTCATTTGTCTGTGGACTTATCGATGGACTTGGGATGCCCTCATCAAATAGAAATTGGTAGGACAAGTTTTGAAACCTTTAAGTAAATTGTATTATATATGGATCTAAAATAAAACTTATAATTAATGCAGTGGATTGAGGATCGGAGAAAGAGCAGGGTGGGTTGGGAGCCTGCCACCTTCATGTCAATGGAGGGCTAGACACTAGAGATCAAAGAGACATTCCGGCGAAGGTTTCCTAAATTTTGGAAAGAGAAAAAAATGCCCTTAACAAAATTGGTCTGTTAGTGACATAACGTAGCCATTTAACAGAGTGACCCAAAAGATGCAAAAATTAAAATATGGTGACTATGGAAACAATTAAAAAAATATGGTGACTAAAACGTGAACTTTTGTAAAGTAAGGTGATCAAATTTCAATTCACCCCCAAATAGAAGAGGAAATAAAATAATTAAATTATATAACAACATTATGAAAATTTTTTAAAATATATTGTCTGTTGATAAGGAAAAAATTAAAATAATAATTATTGAAACAGAGTTATTAGAGTTTTTTTTTTTTTTTGGACAACAATCGATTAAGTGGTCGGGCACCCTTTATTTGAGAACAAGAAAGTGTTGTACAAAGAAAAGATGGGGACATAATGACCTTACCTCTGTTAAAAATAACAAAAACTCTAGGAAGCTAGAGAGCTCCCCTACAAAAAGATTGCCTTACTAGCCGTTGCCTGGCAAGCGAGTGAGTCTGCCATTGTGTTGCCCTCTCTGTAAATGTGATAAACCCCAATGTGTGCTTCTAACAATCTCCCAATCTATCGCAGTATCATGGAATCAGCTCAGGGAACCTTAAATACTCGCCGGGCAATCTGAACCAGTGCAAGAGAATCTGACTCTACCTCCATACCCATCAAACCAACCTTAGCGCACTCCTGCAGTCCCAGCAAGAGGGCCTTAGCCTCAACCTCAAAATTTATGCCCAAAAAAATCGAGCCTTCTACCAAAACTGTGCATAACCATCCCTTATCACATAGCCTGCCCTGATATAGCTCGAATTCCCTAGAGCTGACCCATCACACATTCAATTTCCACCCCGCTGAGGAGGAGACCCATGATATGACCCTAGCAACACAGACTTACAGCAGGGTTGAGGAATGGGAGGAAGCCTGCCGAACCAATCTCCATCTTGATCTATGTTACCCTGAATTAGAAAGGCTTGGAAAATAGTCAAGATTAAGAGCCGGATATCTCTCCATAAACAATTCGGAGTGGATGATAGTCCCTAAAAAAATCACCTGTTTCGTGCCTTCCATACTACCCAAACCCAAAGGGAGAGGAAAAGATGTATTAGTTCCTTGCGTATCGCAGGGCCCTTCTGCCATATCCAAAGCTCCGTGAGCCTATAAAAAATGAGAGGTTCTCAGACTGGGACATCTAAACACTAAGAGAACTCCCCCCATAACATCTTTTCCACCCAACAATCCAAGAAAAGGTGATGTACTGATTACGCATAGTTATAGAAAAGGCATTGGGATGAAAGCTGAAACCCAAATCCTGTCAGAATGTCATCCAGGGGAAGTAAGCAATTCCTAAGGACCAGATAAAAGTGCTACCTTGGGGGGAACCCAGGATCCCAGACTAAACTCCCGAGACTAGTCTATGCTTAACTAGCCTAATAAGTCATATATATTGTCCTGACCGAGAAGTCCCCTCTTGTTGATGGCTTCCAAATCAAGCGATCATCTGTATCTTCAAATACCAGGTCCTGCTCCAGTTTGAGCACCCACTCCGCCAGTAGGCTATTCCGGATAGAAGGAAAGTACTGATTCACATTATCTCCAAATTCTCTGACCGAGATGGTTGGGAAAGGAAGCTCATCACCTAACCAATGATCCGTGAGGACCCCTTCCCGCAGCCAATTCTCATTCCAAAAGCTACTTTCCTCATTTCCAATTAGCACCCTGGCGTGTCGCTAGGGAACCTCTTCCACTAGGGAGATGTTGCGCCAAGTATCTGAATTGCGAAGCCTGTTTAGGAGGGACCACATAAATCTTGATCACATGGAACCCCCTACTTGCAACTTTCACCAAAGCTTCCTGGAGAAACTATCCATAATTGTACCATTCTTCTCACTTCCAGCCCATTCTCCTGTACCAAATAAGACAAAAACTCCCAATATCGCCATTTTTTCCTATTCCCATGTTCATCTAAGCCAAAAAGAAACCG